>JADLZN010009006.1:0-36891 GCA_018155175.1 Sinocyclocheilus anophthalmus
CCTAGAGATAGCTACTTTACGGAGCCCTTGTCATTGCCTTAGCCTTAGCCTTAGCCTTAGCCTTAGCCTTAGCCTTAGCCTTTGCCTTAGCCTTAGCCTTAGCCCTTGTCATTTGCCTTAGCCTTAGCCCTAGTCATTTACCTTAGCCTTAGCCCTTGTAATTTCCTCCTCGCCTTAGCCTAGCCCTCGTCATTTTTCCTTAGCCTTAGCCTTAGCCCTTGTCATTTCTCCTTAGCCTTAGCCTTAGCCCTAGTCATTTGCCTTAGCCTTAGCCTTAGTCATTAGTCATTAGTCATTAGCCTTAGCCTTAGCCCTGGTCATTTTGCCTTAGCCTTAGCCCTAGTCATTTCTCCTTAGCCTTAGCTTTAGCCCTAGTCATTTGCCTTAGCCTTAGCCTTCTCGGTTTCTGATCTTCGCCTGGATTCACCCCTTTGTCTTGCCCCTTTTGATTCTGTCTGCCGATCGGCGACCTGCGCTAGCCCTAGGACTATTCTTGTGTTTTGCCCACCAAATACCTGTTTGCCATCATCTGACCAATGCCTGTTTCGGAACCGTCTCTCTGTCTTCGTTTCAATAATCTTGCAATGGATCCGACGCTCCGCGTCTCGTCAGCCCCTTACAGTTGATGGAAACATTGCAATTACTATTTTGTTGCACATTTCTCCTCTAATTTCATCCTCCATCCTGCTTCCAAACCTCTCATCTTCTGTAATCTCGGTGTTGTTACTTTATCCAGGAAATCTTCAAAAGTGTAAAGCTGGTTTTGGACCAGTAAGGTCTGAATAGTTGCAGTCTTAGTAACTATTTCTGTTTCTTCTCCAGGTGTGGCTGTAGCTGCATGAAGTCCGTGTCGTGCTGGTGGAGATTCAGTCACTCTACAGACTGTCTTACTGAAATACCAAATAGATGATGTTATACGTGGAGATTAACATCAAATCTCTCTATTGCTGAAAACAATAGACAGACGAGAACAGTCTTCAATATTGATGATGCTGATAGAGATTCAGACCAGATTAAAACTAACCATTATGCTGGATCGCTGACCATCAAGACAGTGGAACCATCCTCGGGCTTTATGAGTTGACATCAGTCACCACATCAATCAAACACACCATACACGACATTCAATGTGAACTGTCAGCGGTGAGTAGCTCATGTCTTTCATGTAATAATGAACTGGATCACCACTGAACAATTTAGATTCAAATGATCATGTTTGCATGAATGCATTGGCGGGTGACTTGCTGCAGCAACTGTGGCATTTTGAATTATAGCCTTATTGTGAACACGTGTCTTACCTACATTTAAAACTATAGGCCTACATATGCACTGCAGTTTCAGCTGAAATGAACCACTCGTGGAAGTACAACCCCACAAAAATTTTTTTTTTAATTCCTTTTCTCACATTTGTTACAGCAGCAGGTTACTGATTAATTCAAACTTGTAGTTACCCATTACTTGCACAATATATCTGTCATGAGTGCTTTTACACTTTTGCAGTATTGCAATTATTTGTAAACAGAACATCCCTTACGTGTCCCGTAATTTTCTATAAGGTGCTCAGTATACTGTACTCACCTTGTACACAGCTCACTTGCAATGGGGGACACTCAAGTAGAAATCTTGTGAACACGCCCACAAAGCCTAGGGCAAGTTAATGACAAGATCTTTTAAACACGATTGGTCAGGTCTATTTGTCAGACTTTTCAACCAGCCTACAAAAAACTAATCTCCTACCCTACCTTTAGGTGTATGTAATTTTCAAAGCAGTAGAGCTAAACAGGTTAGGGCCACGCACCAGACAATTAATTTCTAAATGTGCATGAACAATGTACGTTGAATGTACATGACAATGTAAGTCACATTAATCGGTTTTTTGGACAGCTTTAGCAACACCACTGACATTTCACTTGAAACTGTCAGTGAAATGCTGCCTTATGTACAAAAGCTTGGCCATGACAACTTTTGCCAAATGCAACTTCAGTCATGCATCTGTATTTTCAAACATTGTAAGTTACACACAATTGTAAAGTTAAAAGTTATGTTGTGCAAAAGTATTTATTTTTCATCAGTCTCTGATGAGTACAAAGCTGTCTGGGGCAGTACCCTTTGAAATATGTACCATTTAAGTGGTAAGTAAGGCACAAAGATGTACTTTACCTTTAGTTTTTGTATCTATGGTGGAGAGCTTTGTCCTTTCTTTTTTGAGAGTGTAAAATAAGTGATATAAAACTAATTCTCATCATTTTAAGTAGATGGAGTTTATTTACAATATAACGCTAATTAATTTTTTTTGTACTTTCATGTTATTTTTCCAACTTGAACGCGTGGATAACAGTACAAGCTTTTCCAGCATAGACAGCCATTTCATGGTATTTTTAAAGGAAGTCAATTTTTGCTGTCAATTATGTGCATCTTAACAAATTTTTACCAAGCGTATATGCCTACTAATTACAATATATATATTATGTAAAGTCACTACGCCTGGATCTCTGGTCTGTAAATTAAATATATATATATATATCTATATATATATTTTTTTTTTTAATTTAAGGAAAATTTGAGTATTGAATATAGTTAATTTCTGGACGAGTGCGCATACTTACACCAAGTTGTATTTATTATTATTATTTAATCTTAAATAGTTTCTTGGGGAATGAAGTACACCCCTTCTCTGTCCCCCCCCCACTTGATGTCTTATTTTATTTCTCTTCTCTTTATTAGTACATTTTTAACTGCAAACATTTGGTTTCATCTTTCTGTATGCATTTGCTTGACATCTGAGCTGTTCTTCATGTGTTGTGTCAGGTGAAATGAAGACTGTGTCAGTGATGGAGGGCAATCCTGTCACTCTACACACTGAAGCCGAAGTACAAGCAATGACTATACTGTGGATGTTTAGAACACTGTCATAGCTGAAATAATAAAACAGCCCAAATATTATATATATAATGTGACAACGACGATTCGAGACCAACTGAAGCTTAATAACCAGACTGGTCTCTCACCTATCCAGAATGCAAAACTCAACTCTGGACTTTTAGGACTGAATATCAACAGCAACAGACTCTGTACACCATAGTTCATTGTTATGTCATGTGATCGAATCACATCTGTCAAAGTTAATCTTGTATTCAGAGCTATTAAATGTCTAAAGTTCATGAACCCATTTTAGCATACAATTTCTTGTTTGTTAGACTCGCAAAAGTGTGGTGAAATACTATACATATATAAAAATTGTAATTGTTATCATTAAGATTGTCATTAACCATAATGATTTGATACTTTAGACGTCACTTTTTATTGAAATTGTTTTTTTAAAATGCTGTGAACATAAAAAAAAAGTTAGTTTGAACATAAAGTACATTTCACTTATGTCCATACTAATTTGTAATGTATTGATTTAATTTTTTAACACTTAGTGTTTATCCTTACATAGCCCCGTCTGTCTTCAGGTGAAATAGCAGTGATTGCTCGTTCGGCTGGTGTTTCGACTGCGTTGCGTTGTATTTACTGTCCTCTGGAAGATCCATAAACAATGTATATTACAGTTAGTACAAGCAAGGGAACAAACATTTAAAGGTTTAAAATGTGTAAAAACTGTGTTGTGTGTGTTTGTGTGTGTGTGTTTATTGTAGCATATGTGTACTTTATGACTTTATGTGGTCTTCTGAAAGCACCACATTTTACTGACCCTGTTTGACCTGGTCCTTAGCTCTTCTTCAGTCTGTCAGCTGGTCTTTTTTCTGGTTTTGACCCTTTTTGCTGGTCGGCTGGAAGACCAGCTTCAACAAGCTAAGCAGCCGCGCCTACACATTGACTTCAGTAAACTTTAAACACCTGTAAAAAGAGACACGATGATACAAAACTTCTGATATAAAAACAATGATTGATATGCCAAGGCTGATCCCAACATTCTTAAAAATAAGTATTTTTGTCAACATGTTCTATTACTAACCTTTAACATCCTGGAACCTTTAAATGCAGAAAATGTCTTTAGATTTTTTAAATGTGCTTCACAATGAATATCTTTTAGGAACGGTTCACTTAAAGGTGAAAATGGTTCTTCTATGGCATCACTGCAAAAACACCCTTTTGGAAACCTTTATTTTTAAGAATGTAGAGGAGGGCAAACAAAAAATGATATTTGATTGCACAGCAGCAGCTAAAAAACAAAACGCGTTCGTTCCGAATAATAACCGTAACGAGAATTTTACACAAATTATGGAACTTGAGAAGTAGCTTGACACATAATTTGGGCGAATTACCGATGATTTGTTAATTTCTGTTACTGTTGGTTTCTTGTGCTCATTTCGTATTTCTGTGTGCTGCTGAACATATGAAGTGATCCGTAGTAGGGATCGGGGGGGTTCTGTTCACCTAAACTCTGATACTACAATACAGACAATAGCAATCCTATGAAAGTTTGGAAGTGAAAGTCTCCTATAGTGAAATTAAATGAGATACCGAGATCATCTGTATGATTCCTAGATTTTTTCAGAGACATACTGAATGTGGATCATCAAACTGGGTCTCTGACGCATCACAACACACAACTGAACCCTGGACTCTATACACTAAAGATCATTGGACGTATAACAACCCTATTCAAGAGATTTATGTTTTTTGTCTCTGGTGAGTAACCTCACATTTTTCTGTGTTAATTATGATCTTATTTTCTATCAGCCACTGTGAGGAAGTGCCATCGCACAATCATTTCCTAACACCAAGCACATTAACCCCGGATTTAAAGGATTATATATCAAAATAAATATACTGTGAGAGACACTAAGTCATAGTCAATCACATCTTTCAAAAACTAGTCCTTTAATGGTCCACAAATCACATTTTCTTTCAATTCTGCTGAATTCATAGGACAAGTGCCATCGCAAAGCATTTTTTGGCTTTGGCGGGCTAACCCGCTTACAATTTACACCAACAGTTCCGCGTTGTAGATCACTGGGACTTGTTTAACTTTGAAGCTTACACAAGTTTCCAGCAGATTCCTATGGTGACAATTCAGTGTGCGCGATATTTGCAAGCAGTATGATATATGACTGTAGTGTACTGTATGTTATCTAAAAAAACAGCTCAATATCATTCTGCTGTTTGAGCTCCTGTGCTGGTAATGCCTTTACGGCTGGTCTAAATACCCACCAAGATGACGCCATTTGTCTTTTAAAATGCCATAATACCGCAATGAGAAGGAGCATGTTTAAATATCCGTGTCCAATTATTTACCTTCTGTGAATTTGTGTTGTCTTCCAAAGATGGTGTAGTGGTGCAGAAGACTCCTAATCCAGTGAGATTTTCTTAATATAGACACTACCATTGTTTTAATGTGATGTGAAAAAAGACAGTTGCCTATTGTTTAAGTATTTTTCAGAAAGTTTTTCAATATCGAGCTAAAATGCTGTTAGATTGCCAAACTCTTTAAAATTATATCCTATCAAGTTTCCCCATGGGCATTATTATCTGAAATTTTGCATAATGTTGTCTCTCTTGTTTTTTCAGAATATTTTTATGACTTTTTTTTGCTTTTCTTAATTTTTTTTTTTTTTTTTACTTCGGAAAAAAAGTGCCTTAATTTTGATCCATATGTACAATAGTTTCTTTTCGACAACAACACTTAAAATATATTTTAATATGGCAGTATGCATTAACATAGATTCTGACTCATAATGGCTGTGATTTGTTGTTTGTTACTAAATTATTTGGTTGTCATAAACACTGCTACCTGTAAATAATGTCATTATAGTAAAATTTTTTCTTGTTAATCTCGGTTTAAAATGAAGACCCTAACCGGCATTTTCCTGTAATAGACTTAATCCGAACACACCTGAATTTTATTTTGGAAAGGGAGCCATCTTTCTGTTGAGGTTCTGGTTACCCACACTAGAGGCGCTCTAGAGCCACAAGTTTGCTGCTTGTAGTATCAAACTTTATACTATAATACAATTCATTTTTCCCCGTCGTTTGATTTTTACATTCTGCAAATTTGTATACTTTCCCGACATTTCACATACGAATTGATAGCCGATCAGTTATCTGTGGAAATATGATTCTTCCTTCTAGAAGGTCATTATGTTGGCCTCTATTCTGAGAGACTTTACATCTGCTTTCTTGCAAGTTCCGCAGCAAGAACTTGAAAAACCATGTGGT
This sequence comes from Sinocyclocheilus anophthalmus, assembly GCA_018155175.1. Classification (NCBI taxonomy): domain Eukaryota; kingdom Metazoa; phylum Chordata; class Actinopteri; order Cypriniformes; family Cyprinidae; genus Sinocyclocheilus; species Sinocyclocheilus anophthalmus. The sequence continues at coordinate 6,163 of JADLZN010009006.1, forward strand.
AGGGAGGCTGAATATATGGGTGTACAGATATGACAATGAAGTGTTGATCAGACATTTCAATCCAAGACATGCCATTAAAAAAATCTAATAAGGTATTAAAGCTGGGGTGTTGCATATACCAGCAACAAGATTATAGGTTATTTGAGATATAATTAATTACATGTAATAGTTTTATTTATGTATAATTGTTTGTATCTTGTATTTTATGTATTATTTTGTTATTTATTTTTTTTTAAGTTTTGTAAGGTAGTCCCTTCCTCGTTGCTGTTTCACCGCCATTCAGGTTGGTGGCGGTAAGGCCACCCTAAATGCTGGTTATGCCAACGCCAATAACAAAGAATTAGAAGAAGCTCGGTGTCAACACAACGTCTTTTTTATTGCATTATTACATTCAAGGGCAATAACATATTACATCACAAACAAATCCAATATAAACGAACAATAAAACATATTTATACATAAGAGCCTATATAATAAATAAATAAGGACAGCATAAGAAATCACATGTCCGTAAACAAGTACTTGAGCCTACAATAATTACACTTATTCAAAGAATAGATTTAAGGCTTTAAAGTAATTTACCGTTTTTTTTTGCTTTGTTATTTCTTGTTTCTTTTAACGTATACAAGTAGTGACCTATTTCTATTTTGAAATGAGTAAAATTAGTTTTTTTCACTGCCCGTTTACATTTGTGAATAAAGAATTTTCCATGTATAATGAGTAAATTCACAATATACCAAAATTTTGAAGTCTACAGTATACTCATAAAAAAATAAAACATCATTTACTTTGAGTTGCAATTCAACATTAATACTTTGTTTAACAAAAAATCACACCAAAATACTAGACAATACCTCTCATTTTCCCTCGTTACAAAACACACGTTCAGTCAATGTCTTTACAAAAAGGATAAATAACGATGAACAATCTTGATGACCACTTTGTTACTTTATTCGTGATACAACACGTCTGGAGATCTTTTGAACGTATCTCCTTCCAGCTGACTCTTGAAATCTCGAAAAACCAATGGCTCAAGGAACACTGAAAATTTGGCAAATGTTTTTCTCGTTTTTACCTGAATGTTAAAAAACTAATATCGACTATTATAGCTAGACAAAAGTATCGTGACTAATCGCTTGTAGATTCTTTCAGTAAGTGAAGAAAAAACACTGTGCTCTACTGAAGAGCTCTTTCATAGTGCCCCCTCTATTTAAAATACGCTTTTTGCGAGGTGAGGTAACACATCTTTCGCCATCCCTAGGGGGCACTCTACTCCCACTGCCTAGTCGACAGCATGGTTGACATTTTCCCGCGGAATTGGGCTTCTTTAACACTTGCCGCGTTTTTGTAGTTTTGGGCTAGTTTTGAGTAGCAGTTAGGCGGGTTTTGTTGTGAAAACCTGGCACCCCTGCTAACTGGTCACGCAGTGTAAGATGATTTCCTGACGGACATTAAGTGACGGACATGACATGACATGGTCATGTGCCAAGATGGTGACCCATACTTGTAATTAGTGCTCTGCATTTAACCCATCCTTAGTGCACACACACACCGTGAACACACCCGGAGCAGTGGGCAGCCATTTATGCTTTTTAGCAGTTGGGGGTTCGGTGCCTTGCTATAGGGCACCTCAGTCATGGTATTGAAGTGGGAGAGAGCGCTGTACATTCACTCCCCCCACCTACAATCCTTGCCGGTACGAGACTCAAACCCACAACCTTTGGGTTACGAGTCCAACTCGCTAACCATTAGGCCACAACTTCCCCCTTACGAGTAGCCGTGCGAAATCCAACCAACGGTTGGCATGTTGTGATTTTAGAAACAGGCTCGCCATACTTGACAGGGAAACTGTATATATTATGTTTCAGTATAATTGGCACGCTATACCAGGGGCGTTTTAAACTCTTCTCTCGATTAGGGTGACTGCAGCCCGGATTCCCAACTGATTTTGACTGTTGCTATGACTGAATGCATTATTATATAAAATATTACACATACTAGGTTATGATTTAATGCATTAAGTCTGGTTTATTTTTATTAATTGTATTTGTAAATAGAAATTGTTCAGTTACTTAAATATTTTCATAGTCATTTATTGTTTTCTTAATTATTAAGGATTTATCACATTCTTTAATCCTACAAACAATGACTTTTTTTTTTTTTTTAATTTTTTAGTTTTTTTTTTTTTTTTTTTTTGTTTTTTTTTTTTTTTGTTTTTTTTTTTTTTTTTTTTTTGGTTTTTTTTTTTTTTTTTTAAAGAAAGGGATGAACCTTAAACTCTATATTACATACCATAAATTATAGTGCCTCGGTCATTTGTTCTCACACCAAAACTTATTTTTTGTATTCCGTTTTCAGAGGTCCGACACAAGTCAGCGAGCTGTAAACAATGCAAGAAAATTGTGAAAAAAATAATTGGGTTCATAAGTATAATTTACATATTAAATAACATCAAATAAATTAAACACTTTACATTCGTGTTGGGGAGATTTTTAATTTCTCGCAGCAATTCTTCGGTAAATTCTCACTCACTAAGAAAAGATAAATGCTGTTGTCCAAAATGTGGTGTAACACAAAATCCAAATTTTTGTACAAACAAAAATTTAAAACATACCTTGAGTGATAAGTGGGGCCCTGGAGGAACATCTCTTCAGCCTCCTGCCAAGACAAGCCCTGCAGCTCGCAAAGGCCATGAATGATGGCCTGTACAAATAAACCAATTAATAAAATAAAACAAGCACACTGCAAATATTACCTTCATGCTAGACCGATCTATTGAAATGTGCCTGCAGATGCATTTGCACTTTTGCCAACCGTGTTGGTTGGAAAACTGAGGCATCACAAAATGGACAGTGGAAATGACTGCAGCATTTGGTGCACTGTATTAGTTCTGGCAGAGACCCCCCTTTTGAATTGTAATATCCATCTGGGAAAAAATACACAAGTCACGCGCAAATTATTTAGACAACCCAACAGAGCTCATATTGTCAATTCTACGCAGATTACTTGATATTTTGATGAAAATAATCTCAAGGCCGCATTTTATTCCAAAGATATTATTTGTAATTACAGAACTTATTTCTAATTGTTACACTGTTATTGTGTTCGTTTGTATTGTCTAAGTTTAACACATTAAAGTACTTTTAACATTTAAGCCAAGACATCTCAATGCGTATCACAGCCTTGATAGAGTTTTTCTTATGTGCCCGCTCACACACCTAATGCACAAACAGCTGCCTTCTCATGCAGCAGGTGACTACCCAATGGCTGTCCTGATAATATCCTTGGAAGCACAGTTCGGTTGTTTTTATGAATGTAAACAGTAAGAAATTCATTTTATTACATCGTATAACGGACCTTGCATTTCTTATGTAAATAATTATCAAAAAGAGCAAAGACAATTGTTCGCTTAGACTTTAGCTCTCATTTCACTTCGTCACAAGTTATTTCCTCTATTCACTCTCCGGCGCGAAATGTATGGTCTGAAGATAGTCCCTAATATTTTTCAGCAAAAACAAAGATCACACACAAAAGGAAGAGGAAGCCACGCTGATTAAAGGCCGTATGCATTTACGGAGAGGTGGAACCCGGCCTCGAGATCACACTTGTCATCCCGCTTGATTATTGGAGACGCAAGCCACCGATAGCCATCGCACACAGTCATGGTATGTAACCTGTGTTCTTGTACTGTGTTATGGTTTGTTTTGAACGCAGTTTACCGGGTTCTGCCACTTGTTGAAGATTGGGGTTGCTGTTTTATTGCCGCTGATCGGGTTGTTTACTGTGTTTGAAGTAGACTGTCGTGTGGTGTGGTGGTGGATTCATTGCGTTGGTTGTTATATCGAGCCAAATGTGAGTGCTGTGGCTATTGATGTTGTTGCTTACGTTGGATTTCGTCTAGTTCTTGGTATAATCGGCCTAAATTATTCTGTGGCTATTGATGTTGTTTGGCTTTACGTTTGGATTCGTCGAGTTGCGTGTTCTATCGAGCCCTTAAAGGGATTGCTGTGGCTATTGGTTGTTGGCTTACGTTTACGATCTCTACGCAAGTATATCTGCATCTTTCTATGTATGCACAAATGAGTGGATCAAGGGCTGCTCAACTTCATCTAAAATGGAGAAAGACAATCACTCTGACCGCAAAGGCTTTGGCAGCAAGATTGAGCAATCAGAAACAGCGTTAAGAGGAAGTAAACACATGAAAGAGACCGATATTGCCCTCTCAAAGCGCTCATTAGGGAAGGTCAAATGTTCACAAGTAAGCACAGTTTGATGGCGCTGCCCATTGTCTGAAAAGCCACTGGCATTGCACGAATCTCTGAGTTCCCTTTAATTCCATCTGAGAACAAGAAAGAACAAATGCATGTTCGTAAGCATCACCGCATCCCATCAGGATTTATTAAGGAGGCCAAAGCGGGATTTCCGAGTAAAACAGGCCGCGTTTCAGAGCTAACTCATGACTTGAGTGTCACCAGGAGTTCGTTTAGGGAAAAAGGGGATTCATGAGGCTGTAAAGGGGACAACTGCCACCATCTTCTCAATGATGACCGGATGTACATCTTCCATGTGACATGTATACAAACCTAAGCAGTAACAAACAAGGTTCAAAATCAATGTTTCCACTAATCATCTGCACGCATCAAAGCCAGGCGGTAACAGTGGTTCTGCTTGCCGTCAAAGTTTGCTAAGGAAAAACCTTCTCTTGAGGAGCAGAAAGAAATTAATACAACAAATGAAGAGCTTCAGCTACGGCGATCTCTCCGCATCAATGGCAAAGTGAATGTTTTAAGGATCTCTGTAGATCGGTTTGGCAGAGTGCTGCTTCTATCGTCTGAATGGCATTGGTCATATTTTAAAGAAAAAAGGAAAAGCAGTTGACGCTCTTAACCTTGATGCAGATACTTTTGTTCCACAAAACTTGGGAAGGATGAAAAGGAAAATCAGCAAAAAAAAAAAAAAAAAAAAAAAAACCCTTGGAAATGCTGATTTACATTTTGGAAGCTAAAACAGAAACGGACAGACAATACCATTCCTCCCACATAGGCCCTCGGAGCTCATGAGACCCTAGCCCAGTTCAATACTACTGGACCTACTGTGTCTCATCGTAGATATGTCCATACACTCTTTTCCACAAACATTAACAGTGACCAGAACCCCATGTTGTCTATAATGGAAAAACAGAATGAGATATCATTAATGCTGGTGCATCAGCAATGTCTTGCATCACTGCCTAAGAGAGATATCCAAATATTTGATGGCGACCCTCTACAGTACCATGCTTTCCTGCGGTCCTTTGAACAGGTAATTGAGGGAAAGACTGATAATGCTGAAGATAGCCTGCATTTTTTGGAACAGTACACCAGGGGGCAACCACAACAACTTGTCAGGAGCTGTCAACATGTGACTGATGGCTCAGGATATGCAAAGGCAAAGACTTTACTGCATGAACATTTTGGAAACGAACATATGATTGCATCTGCCTATTTGAATAAGGTCTCTTCATGGCCAACAATTAAGTCAGAAGATGGAAAGACTTAACATGCATACAGTCTGTTTTTGCGTGGATGTTGCAATGCCATGGATGAGGTTCATAGTCTGTGTGAATTGAATACACCTGTCAAAATTATTGCTGTGATTAAAAGATTACCCTACAAACTGAGAGACAAGTGGCGAACAGTGTCATGTGACATCCAGGAAAGGCATCACCGGAGAGCTATGTTTGTTGATATTGTGACTTTTATGGAGCGCCAAGTGAAAATCATGACAGATCCTGTGTTTGGAAACCTACAGGATGCCCCAACGTTGGTGGCAATGAAAGAACGCAGCAGGATAAAATCACCTTGCTTAAGGGCTAAAGGAAGTAGCTTTGCCACGGCTGCTACTACAGTTGAAAAGACACTAACAGAACATAAGGTTAAAGATGGAAATTTACCTGAAAAGACTTGCCTGTACTGCAAAGGTGGACACATATTGGAGTTTTGTACTCTGTTGGAGAAGAGAGCTCAAAGTGAGAAGATATATTTCCTAAAAAAGACTGGAGTTTGTTTTGGCTGTCTGTGTACTGGTCACATCAGTAAGGAGTGTAGGAAACGTCTCTCTTGCAAAACATGTGGCTTAAGGCACCCTAGTATGCTTCACATTCACCACAAGGACAAGGGAGCAGATGTAGAGAAAGGCAAGAGTAACTCAGAGAGTGCAGTGGGCAGTTATTTGGTTACAGTTCAAACCAGTGGTCTTACTGGGGCCGGTGAACAAGACTTTAAGCTTGCCATTGCCAAATCAAAGAGAGGTCAAAGGATAGTGGAGACCTATGCCTTTTTGGACCAGGGCAGTTCAGCATCCTTCTGCACAATGGGTTTGATGGATAGACTGAATCTCTCTGGGAGAAAAACAATGATTCTTTTGCACACCATGGGCCAAGAGAGAATTGTGGACAGTTGTATTTTGCCGAACTTGGAAGTGGCTGGATTGGACAGTGGCTGGTACTGTGAAATGCCAGATATCTTCACACAACGTAGGATGCCTGTGAATAGGAGTAACATCCCACGACAGGAAGATCTGCATAAATGGCCTCATTTGAAACATGTGTACTTGCCTGTGATAGATGCAGATGTGGAGCTTCTGATAGGCATGAACGTGCCCAGAGCTTTGCAACCACTTGAAGTCATTAGGAGTGTGGATAAAGGGCCGTATGCCATCAAGACAATGCTTGGTTGGATGGTAAATGGACCTCTTGGTGGAGGATGTTGTGATGGACCTGACGTGTATCAGTCTGCAGTTACCATCAACAGAATTTCTGCTGTAACACTTGATGAACTCTGGAAACAACAGTTCAAGATAGACTTTCCAGAGTGCAGTCAGGAGGAACAGCCAGGACTTTCAAGGGAGGATTGTAGGTTCTTAGAAATGGTTAACAATACTGTGAAATTAGTCGATGGCAATTACAGTATTGCTTTACCTCTGAAGGACAGAAAGATAAGCATGCCTAACAACCATAACATTGCAGAACAATGCACCCTTAACCTGAAGAGAAGGTTTATCAGAGATGCATTATTCCATAAAGATTACGCTGCTTTCATGAATAACCTTATATACAGTGGCTATGCAGAGAGAGTGCCAACCACTGATCTGGCATGCAGTGACGGAAAGGTTTGGTATATTCCACACCACGGGGTATATCATCCGAAGAAAGGGAAGATCTGAGTTGTCTTTGATTGTGCAGCATCATTTCAAGGCGCATCACTCAACACACAACTCCTGAGTGGTCCTGATTTGACTAGTACGTTGATTGGAGTCCTTACCAGGTTCAGGAAAGAGCCTGTGGTTCTGATGTCTGACATTGAGGCAATGTTTCATCAAGTCCAGGTTCCAGAGGAGTATGTGGACCTATTGAGATTTCTTTGGTGGTCCAGTGGAGACTTCACTCAGTTTATGAAGGAGTACAGGATGGTTGTCCATTTGTTTGGGGCAACGTCTTCTCCAAGTTGCACTAATTTTGCTCTACAAAGTTGCGCAGAAGACAACAAAGACTTCTTCAGCCAACAAGTGTTTGAGACTGAACAGTTTCTATGTGGATGACTGCCTTGCTTTTGTAGCCTCGGAACAGGAAGCTGTATCCCTCTATAAAGACCTTAAAACCATCTGTGCCAAGGGCAGCTTTCATTTAACAAAATGGATAAGCAATAACCGCAGTGTGTTGGCCTCAATACCTGAGGAGGAGAGAGCGAAGGAAGTTAAAGACCTGGATCTGGACTACGACTCATTACCTGTTGAAAGAGCACTGGAAGTGCATTGGTGTGTCCAGTCCGACACATTTAAGTTCAGCATAAACATTCAGGAGAGACCATTAACCCGCAGAGGGATCCTTTCAACTGTCAGCTCTTTCTATGACCCTCTGGGGATCCTAGCTCCTGTGGTTTTTACAGCTAAACGGATTCTTCAGGATCTGTGTCGGAACCAGCTAGGATGGGATGACGCCATACGAGCAGTGGTTGCTCAGGAGTGGATAGATTGGATGAAGGAACTACATCAGTTGGAAGGTTTCCGCATCGGACGATGTTAAAAACCTCTGAACTTTGGTGAGGCAGCCACGGCTCAGTTGCATCATTTTGCAGATGCAAGTGAGGAAGGATAAGGTACTGTTACCTATCTGCTGCTGCGCAATGAACACTCTCGGATGCACAGCACAAGCACCTTCATAATGGGAAAATCTAGGGTGGCACCTTTAAAGCCTGTTACTATCCCACGTATGGAGTTAACAGCTGCTGTTGTAGCAGCTCGTATGGACAAACTGTGGAGAAAGGAGCTAAGACTAGAGCTCCAAGACTTTTTCTGGACAGACAGTACCTCGGTATTAAAGTACATTTAGAATGAGACCTCAAGATTTCGGGTCTTTGTAGCAAACAGGGTCTCAGAGATTCTTAAGGTTTCTGACGCAGCTCAATGGAGATTTGTGAGCACTGTTCACAATCCTTTCAGACCTTGCCTCCAGAGGTGTGAGGGCAGAGCGATTCCTAAACAACAAATCTTGGATATTTGGTCCCTCATTTCTCTTGCAATCAGAAGAAGACTGGCCTGTTATCCCAGATGCATTGCAACAACTTCAATCTGGCGACCCCGAGGTCAAGGTATCAGCTGCAATTGAAGTTTCTTCAATAGGGGATGAAAATGATGCGTGACTTGTTGATCAACCACACCTCATCCTGGATAGTCTAATAAAGAGTGATGGGTTGGATCCTAAGGTCAAGGTATCAGCTGCAATTGAAGTTTCTTCAATAGGGGATGAAAATGATGCCGTGACTTGTTTGATCAACCGCACCTCATCCTGGATACGTCTAATAAGAGTGATTTAAAGCTTTGCTTTTGAATCTTAGGAAAATTAAGGAGTTCACTGCACATCTTACTGAGTCTGTGTCAGATGTAACTCAACAGGAAGATGCTCTCACCAAGGACAGGTGTGATTTCAAGAACAAGCTCTATGGTGGTTCTCTTCAGTGGGAGCGATAGAAAAGCTGAATTGAAACAACATGTTTGTCAGAGAAAGAAGGTTCTCAGAAGAGTTTTCCTGCCTGCAAAAGAGAGAAGGTGTGAAAAGAAACAGCCATTTATATAAGCTCAATCCAATACTAGAAGATGGTGTGTTAAGAGTTGGAGGACGTCTAAGTAAGGCTGCTATGCCTGAATAATCAAAACATCCTGCCATATTAGCTAAAGACCTTCATATCAGTGACCTCATCTTACAACATATTCATAGAGAGGTTGGCCATGGAGGTAGAAATCATATGTTGTCAAGATTACGCCAGAGATATGGCATCCCTGGTGTTAGTGGCTCTATAAGGAAGATCTTGGCAAGATGTGTGGTGTGTCGGCGGCTACAGGGAGCTGCAGGTCAACAACAGATGGCAGACTTGCCTGAGGATAGAGTTTCTTCAGAAGAACCTCCCTTCAGTCGTGTTGGAGTCAACTACTTTGGCCCGTTTGAAGTCAAATATGGGAGGAGTCTTGTAAAAAGATATGGAGTTATCTTCACGTGTTTTGCAATAAGAGCAATGCACACTGAAGTTGCGAGGCGAGGACAGGTCAAAGAGTTGCGGTCAGACAATGGCACCGACTTTGTCGGTGCAGAGTGCGAGTTGAGACGAGCCATTGAAGGATGGAACTTGGAACAGATCAATGATGCACTCTCGTTAAAGAGAATTGAATGGACCTTCAACCCTCCCACTGGATCACATCATGGAGGAGTATGGGAGAGGTTGATTCATTCTGTCAGAAAGGTCCTTAATTCTACTTTGAGGACACAAAGTCTGGACGAGGAAGCACCACCCCACAAAACTCCGGGATAACTCGAAAGATAACGAAGTGGTTCCAGACAAAACGAGGACTTGTGAGACAAGTTTGGATCAAGACCCAAACCAACGTATGAGGCCTGTAACAAGATCTGCCTTTTGCAGGAGTCAGCTGAATCTGATTACGGTACTTGATAGACCTTTTGACGAATTGACTGGACTATTTTTTTACTTTTTTAAAGAGAAAACAGAACATTGATCACCTTTTTTATGATGGACTATAATTAATTTTTGTTGTCTATTCCCCTGCATGTGTAATGTATATGTAATTATTACTGTGTATTAACTGTAATAATTAGGGGCCGGAATGTAAGAGCCAGGTATAGTTCTATTATTTTGTACACATTGTTTGTGTTAATTGCGGCACCTGATGGTGGCGGAAGTAGTAAGAATTTATCTGTTCACCTGTGTGTTAGGGGTGAGAGGGGGTGACGGAGGAAGTCTTATTTTTTGCTGACCGCTAAAGAGCCTTTTACGCTGTTTAATGCCGTTTATCATGACTTTTGGACACCATTCGTATGCCAGTGAAACAATTATGGAATGTATTGGACGCACAACCTTGTTTGTTTCTCATGCAAATAAATCTACAAAACGCAACTTTGGATCTATGATATTATAGAAGCGCGTTCAGACAGTTAGTTTTCCTCTATTCAGCCTCTCGGCGGCCAAATTTATGGTCTTAAGATAGTCGCAATAATACTTAGTGTATCCCATCATGCATCATGTTCTGGAAATAAATCCTGAGACTTTTTGCCAAGATCTCACAAGATTTTGTGATAACCTTTCCAGTGCAAGTTAAATATTAAATAATTAGATATTACATATAATTTGGTAGAAAAAACAGTGTTTTTACGTTTTATTGGTGTAAAGATGAGTAGTGGTGATATTTATTTTGTACAACATTTGCAATTGCTTTTTATCACTTAATTAGAAGCACTACAAAATAAATTGTTATTAAATTGTGTCGTCTGTAATAGGGACTACTGAACAGACATTTAGAAGTTGATTTTAAAATGCAAAGTATTTCAAATTAAAATTAAAATAAAGCTATGTAAACACTTGCATTTTTACAACACTACAAGTGTGTCCCATCAGGTAATGAAAAGTTCTACACACACTGTGGTCTTCATCCTCACTTGGGCCAAATACAGGAAATACATAATTTAAGTAATCAATTGGTCAAGTGCAAAGACAGCAAATGTGGGTATTTGGACAAGGATTTTGACATGAGTAACAACGCATATTTTGTAGTGCTGTGGTTCTTGAACGAATGTTCTGTGAGCCGGTTCTCAGGAAGTAACCGAGTCAGCGAAGTGCACAAAATCAAAATGAATCGAACTGTAGGACCGGGTTGATGTGTAAGGATGGTTTTCCTACGGTGGTTCAGGCTGTAGGATTGCTGAATGACTAAAGAAACGTTATCAGCATGATGGTTTAAAACTGTACATTTCTAGTCTATTACCACCCACTGCCACTTACACAACGACGGAAATAAGCGCAGTTAGAACAGCTAAATATGTGGGAGAGCGTTGCTATTACGTGACTATATTGTATTGCAATAGGTAGTAGCACTTTAATATTAACCTTGAATCAAGACTAGTTAGCATATAATTAATAATTGAAATGGTTTAATAACAACATTTTGTTATGGTTACACTTGAATTGATTACAAAATAAATGAAGGATGGTAAAACATAGTTAATTGTACCCAACATGTAAAATATTACATGAGAGAAAGAGATAGAGAGAGGGGGTAATAGAGAGAGGAAGAAAAAGAGGGAGAGAGGGCAGAGACCCAATAAGAGCTCCAACAAAGAAAAGAGGCAGCAAAAAAAAGAGACAGAGCAACAGTTACAGTCCACTTTTATCCCTTCCTTGACCATGTGAAAAACCAAATGTGAGACATTCAAACAGACCAATCAGCAGATTACAGCTTCACACACTGGACAAAAGATGTGACAATTAGCAGACCCCCAGTGTATACACATGTTGGCCTACAGGCATTGATCACTATCAGCACCTCTGTGCCTTCAGTAATGCCAAATGGCCCTTTTGTTACTGAAGATAGTTTTGGGACAGAAAAGCAGGGGGGGGAAAAAAGGGGGGTCTGTGAGACATTTTACTTTACAATGACGCAAGACTCACAGCCGACAGTAGCACGTCCAATCAACACGGAAACGAATGAGCCGGTTCAACCAAACTGCGAAGTTTGCTGAGGATTACCGAGGCCTCAACAAGAACCGAATGAGTGGTTTCAAACCAACTGTCGAAGTTTGCCGAGGATTACCGAGGACTCAAAAAGAACCGAATGAGCTGGTTCAACCAACTGTCGAAGTTTGCCGGGGATTACCAAGGACTCAACAAGAACCGAATGAGCCGTGTCGAAGTTTGCCGAGGATTACCGAATTTTTTTTTTTTTCTTTTGGAGTACTCTGTATTGAGTTGACGATACGGTGCAAGCCTGAGGCACGTACTGGAAATATGCTTGTTTATTATGACTGTTAATAATTTACATTTTATTAAAACCTGCAAAAACCTTTCTGTCGAGTGATAGAAATACATTTTACCATTAGTTATGTGCAGGCAATTATTTAAAGTTTTGGGGGGCTTAGCGAAATCAATGAGTTTATAAGACTGGTTTATTAATTCTTTATACTGTAGACATGTAGAATATATCTGCATTTGTGCATCAATGTCTGTAATGTGTGCTGTTTTTAGGAATCTTATCCAAGTTGTAGGCTTGTCAATATTGTTCAGTCAGTCGTATCTGAGGATCCGCGAATAAAACTGTGACCACAAACACCATTAACTTAAATGAATTATATGGCAATAATCAGCAATATGCTTTCACACAAATAACTTATTTTTTTAATGTTTCAATATGTGTTGACACAAATAACTTATTTGAATTTTTCATTGATATAACATGGCATGAGTGGTTGGAAAGAAATGGTAGAGACATCTTGCTTGATTGACATCACACTCTAAAAATGCTGGGTTGTTTCAAACCAACTTTGGGTCAAATATGGACTAACCCAACATTTGGGTTAAAAATTTAATGTAAAAATTTAACCCAATGGTTGGGTTAGTCCATATTTGACCAAAGTTGGGTTGAAACAACCCAGCATTTTTTAGAGTGCAGGAAAAAACCGAGTGAATGCTTGAACCGGTTCAATGAGCGATCGTTCGAAAATGAATCTAAGAAATTAATAGACTGTGCATCACTAATGATTTTGGCGTCAAAGACACACAATCTGAGAGAAGGGCAGAATTGTGGCTGATGCCTGAAACATTTATTTATTAAATATGAAAAATAAAAACTTTTTTTATTTATTAATATTTTTATTAGAATATTATATATTTTCAAAAATACGGGGGGGGGGCGATATGTCAGTTATTATGGACCTGTTTTGCCGTGTTTCTGTTTCAGTGGTACCTTATTTGGTCAGGGTCTGTTTCTCGTTGTATTATTAGTTGATATTACTGCACAGCACCTGTTGTCACTCGTTTAAGTTAATAAATGTGGAGTCTGCCTTCATGTGTCCTCAGGTCTGGTACGTTTCCTTGTGATCTTTTCTCCCTGTTGATAATTAAAGACTTCTCGGCTTTTTTTTTCACATAGCAATGTTCCTCGTTCCCCGTAAGCAGAGTGGTGACAGTAGCACTGTGAAGTACTAAAAAGTATAGTTTGTGTTATTACTATTCTACTTATTTACTAAATAAAATAAAGATAACTAAACCACACATTAAGTCATACAGTGTCAAGTTGTGAGAGTCATTTTGGAAATAAATAGAGACAAAAAAAAAGCTTTGTATGAGTAGGTTTTTAATAAATAACTTCGCTAACTCTGTTAGATTCTGAAACATAACCATAAACTAGCAACTGGGGGTCAAGTATAGGGTCATAATGATAAGTGTGTGATTTTTTTTTTTTTCATATTCTCAGTAATTCAATGTTTGATTTGAGATCTTTTTTTGTTTTGTCACACATCAACATGTTATGATCTCAGTATTTGAGTAAACGTTTTGTGTAAAGCAGAAGTCAAACTGTGAACATCCTACAAAAACGGAATGGGAAAAGAAAAAAAAACCTTTAAACAATGCTATTGACACATCGAGCCAAACATGCAAAACTGACATCAACCACAGATGTCAGTTAATAGAATCGTGCCTAGCAAGAAGCTGTTTGTTTCACCCAACAGATCAAACCACGTCTACAGAATAATTTATTAGACCACAGCAGGTTTCATTTGGCTCACAAACCAAGTTTGTTAGTGGGCGGCACAATGCCAGGGGCTTTAAAGATGTTGAACTCCAGGATCTTGGCACACTGACCACTACCTATATTGAGAACCAATATCGCACAAACAATGAGGAAAACATGTAGTTCTTTTCTCTTGTTGTAGCCAGGAGTGGTCTCCTTCTGGTCAGCACAGTGAAACACATTTATTGTCAACAAAAGAGAAAGCTTAAGATTCCCTGTGGTTTTACCTCTCACCAATTTTGATTTGCATTTGTTGCTTAGTGTAATTTGATACGTACTAATTACAAGGACTCCGCATGTAAGACCTGTGACTGGAGAACAAGTGCTACTGCTTTTCTCTCCGTAGGTAGGAAGTAATTGAAATGAAGTGGAGGATGTTAAACTGTGACCAGATGATGGACAGGCCAGTGTACAGTGACAGTGTATGAGTAACTATGCGACAGAGCGGTCGTCAAAGACAGTTGTGTGACGGATAGTATGTCCAAAGCTTTGCCTTAATATCTATACAAACTCAAAAGTCTGTACTTTTTCCTAACCAAAAGGACACATACTTAAAGGGGTAGTATTATACGTAGGCATTGGGGACGCACGCAAAAAGTATCAGAAACTGCAGGGTGTGCAGAACTTCTAGTAAATTATCACTCAGCTGGATCTGGTTACAATTGATGAGATTGTCATTCTAGGACGACACCTGCTACACCAATCCTCATCCTATTTTAACGTTCTGTAAAAAAAAAAACACATTCAGGCATATTTAATGATAAATTTCTAATTAAAATGTGGCAAATTCGCAAAAAAATTGTATCAATGCGATACACTGTAAACAGCCCTGTTTAGAAGAAAACAAAAAACAATTACACTGTTTAGCTGGGACTGGAAAAAGTTTGAGGAACTACCCTAATCATCTGCCTCAGCTATCCACATTTTTAGTAAACTATTTTTGTGAATGCTCTGGTCAAGAGGCTAAACTAAAGAACAAAACAAAGGGTGGTAAATGATTAAAACCGTTTGGTTGCTACAAACCAATGTTTTAGGCTTACAATAATAAATTAAACTATATGACGACAAATACAGTTTGTGGTTTCAAGCCGATAAGGACTGTTTCGACAAGCGAAAATAACAGGACGGTAATGACAACTGAAGCCTGGCCCCTGGTGTCACTGACAGTTAAAAATGGATGTACTTCTTTTTTGTTTTGCCAAAAAAAAAAAATACAAAAAGTAACAAAATAAATAGTTGGATCAGTGTTGCAGACTTGTCAAAGTGGTTAACTTGAATTAAAAAAATAGACTTTCTGGTTCTGTATCACTCTTTAACCTTGGACTCATTCGATTTTGAAACGTCTTTCATTTCCTGAAGACTTTGGTTTTCCTGTGAACCCATATTACAGTGTAACACAGGCACTTCTTGAAAGTGTTTTTACTGACTTTTTTGAAAATGTAAAAGTCTGTATAGTGTTAATGGTACGTTTACAGATCTGGGGACTCTTCAGAGGTTTTGCAGTTGCTTTAAAAAACATAATCCAGTAGAAATACATAGAGCAAGGTCCTTTGTTTCATTGGATCTGTCACATCAGCACAAAGATTCACATACATCTGCGTGACAAACCCATCAAATAGGCATAAATGATTTTACGATTTCTGTTGCTTTTCTTTTGTAGCATGTTGGATCATCGGAGTTATCTCCTCTTCAGAGCCTGAACTGTTTCAATGTAACGATTGCATTAAAATTAGAACTTCAAATCATAACTAGATTTATTTTTTACTATGTGTCAAAGGGCTGCGTAAACTCCCCAAGTGGGCACACTCTTGAAAAATAAAGGTGCTTCACGATGCCATAGAAATGGTTCCATAAAGAACCTTTAACAAATGAAGAACCTTTCTGTTTCACAAAATAAGGTTCTTCAGATTATAAAAAGGTAAGAAAGAGATGGTTCTTTAAGAACCTTTGACTGAATGGTTATTTTTGGAACCAAAATGGTTATTTCCTGGCCATAGCTTCGAAAAAACCTTTGAAGCACCTTTAGTTTAAGGTGCAGCTGTGGGCCTAATGGTTAGAGATTTGGACTGGTAACCCAAAGGTGAGTTTCACACACACCACAACACACATGTCCCTAGCAAAGTAGTGCTAGCAATGACCATTTGGAATACATTGCTTTGCTGATAAATTCATTAAACTTTGCGGAATTTTAACAAGGTTGTAAGTTTTGGATGATTCATTAATTTTATTAAAAACCTTACTAATTTATAATATAAGTATTTTTACGCAGAGAAAGATAGGTAATAAAGTGTTAGAGAAGAAAGTTGTGGCTTTAATTTGATTTTGATGAGTTTGAGAAATGATGAATCATTTTTTATGACGGAGATGAGTTGTAAAGGGGCTTTGTTCAGCTCCTTATAGTATGGACATGTTTTTTCTGAATGTGACTGTAATTTATACTTTAATCAATATGGTACAAGATTGACTTGTTATAATAGTTAAAAAGCAGTAGGAACACTGCATTTTTATCTGTTTTTCTGTGTTTACTGCAGATGGGAAGTCCCGGACTGCAGCTACAATCAACAGAGACAGCAGCAGAGCAGCAGAGATCACATATCAGAGACACTGAGTCTGGAGAATGTGACGGCGATTGTGCGGAACAGCTTTAAAGAGAGACAGTAATCGTATGTGATGGGCAGTCTGATCTATAACGAAAATTATACATGATAAGGTTAGGAAATAATCACAAAAATCAGTGATGTCATACCTGAACATGTGGACAGAGTTCAATGAGGTTCAGATGTTGAGTTTGGTTGCTGATAGGGAGGGTTGAGCACACAGCGTAGGTGTTTTATCGATATCCACCTCCAGAGGTAGAGGAGAAGGAAGATCTGAGACAGAAACACTGATGATGGACAATAAACGGTTTCCTTGTACCAGGAGAGAGTCAATGACCACATTCACACTGACACACCCGTGAACATTTCTGCTGTGATGAGATGATGATGATGATGATGAGTGAACAGTTTGAAGAGTTAATGCTGGAGTACAGGATATGGGCAGACGGCTGAACAAAGTTGAATAATTTCTATGTAATGAGGAGTTTGTGATGCCATTCGCGATTTGTCATTGTGGTTTGAATTGAAAAATTGTGCGTGTGTTTGAGATGCCAACATAATAAAAGTCAATAACACTGTAAGTCAGAAAGTTGAAAAGTCAAAAAAATGACGTGTGCATCTCAAATTTTACAATTCCAGTTGGAAAAATTAGAATCAGATCAGGCCCGGATTGGCTAATCGGGAGCACCGGGAGGATTTCCGGTGGGCCGGTCTGTTTTTTGGCCAGCGAGGGCCGGTGTTGTCATGCCGCTGGGTTGAAATATGGATGCTGTCCCTAGACTGCCTACACTCATAGCAGCCCCACTCTTTTCATTTATTATTTTCTCGCAGCCCATATTACTATTTTCACTAGACCATATCAATAACAAATTCTCAACTGATAATTAATCATTATTTATGCGCAAAATATTGTTTTATTTGTGAACGTAGCCGTTTGAGGAAGGCTTTAAGACCAAACCAAAAAAAGCGGAATCCCTGATGCTCCCGCTCACGCAGCGGGACTGTTCTAATGGCAATCCCTGCAGATTTTTGATTTGATTTTGCCAAATCAGTTTGGGCGAATGCAGACAACTTATTGATCATTAATCCAACATCCAGTAAGGCAGGAAAACATTCAATCTACCTGAGGGAAGACGTATTTCATTGTAAGTTAATGCTGTTAAAGCAGCACTATGTATGTATGGTTGTATATTCTGTGTGTACTATTCTTGATTTTTGAGCATTAATAAAAAAAAAAAATAAAAAAAAAGAAGCACTATGTAACTTTTGGCGCTCTAGTGGTTAATAAACAGAACTGCACACATCCCGCGGTAGAACATTCCAACTGGAGCTACTTCTCCAAGTTTATGTCTATGGCGATTCACGCAAGTATGTGTTACTCCGCAGCGGTGACGACCAGACCAGGCTACAATAGTCCAAATATAAGTATTATTATAAGTGTACCGTAGTGATTCAGAATAAGACAAAAACACGGTTTGGAAGATAAATTCATGATGTACTCGCTCATTATATACATTTAGCAAATTTTTTGACACAGAAAAAGTTATATAGTGCTTGCTTTTAATAGAGAGAGAGAAAAAAGTTTAGCGTATTCACTGTGAGGACCCTCGTTATTTAGCCTACACTCTAGTAAGTTTTCTTTAATTGAAAAATAGGCATTTTCATTCATTCATAGGCTATATGGTTGCAATAAAATTTTAGTTAAAACATTTAAGTGCCATTGTTTAATGCTTTATTGACTGACGTTTCATAGACGTTCAGTTGTTATGCTTTCAAATTTCATGCCATTTGTAATTTCACAGTGTTTTCACCTCCTAAATTATACACTTGTGATCTGTGAAGTCACAATTCTATATTGGTACATAAATAGGTTTTAAGCACTATTATTTCTGAGAACTTTTTAACTGCAGGCAGACATAGCATTATGGTATAGTACAAATATTTGGAGTGTCCCTTATTCTGTCCCTTATTTTCCTATAAAGAATCACACCACTTATTTTCTACAAGATATCAACGCTATTTTCTTAAAGAATAAAAGATAAAGAATCACAATTGTCCCTTATTTTCTATTTCTGAGGTTAATTGGCAACCCTAGTGATGATGTAATTATGTTTTGACCTTAGTTGTTGGAGATATGCGAGCAAAAAATAATAGATAAAAAAGGATAATAGAAAGTGCAAAGGCTGCACTGAAAAGGGAAAAAGCCAGTACAAAAAAAAATACATAAAAAAAAAACAAAGTGGGCCGGTCTAAGGCATGAAACTCCAGGGCTGAAAATTAGTCCCACTCCGGCCCTGCTCAAGATGCATCTTTGAAGCTCTACAACAAAAAAGAAAAGAAAACCAATATTTAACTCACCATAGACAGTGAGACTGAAGCTCTTGCTCACACTGTTGATCTGTAGTTTATAATCTCCAGTGTGTTCAGGTCTGGTGTTTGTGAAGATCCGAGATCCAGTTTGATGATCCACCTTCAGTCTGTCTCTGAATCTCTCATCAAGAACATCATCATATACAGTGATGCTGCCGGCCATTACATTGATTTCAACTATTAAAGTGTTTTCAGATCCAAACCTCCACAGAATCAGATCATCACCCATTAATTCAGTTACACCAGAGTTTAGAGTGACTGAATCTCCCTCCATCACTGACACTGACTTCACTGCATCTGTATCAGCAAACACTGCAGACAAAGGAACGGTCCACATTAAGGCTAATATACTTGTATTTACTTGATGATCCTGGGTTTACAAACCCGATTCCAAAAAATTTGGGACTCTGTACAAATTGTGAATAAAAACAGACTGCAATGATGTGGAAGTTTCAAATTTCAATATTTTATTCAGAATACAACATAGATGACATATCAAATGTTTAAACTGAGAAAAATGTATCATTTTAAGGGAAAAATAAGTTGATTTTAAATTTCATGGCATCAACATATCTCAAAAAAATTGGGACAAGGCCATGTTTACCACTGGGTGGCATCCCCTCTTCTTTTTATAACAGTCTGCAAAAGTCTGGGGACTGAGGAGACAAGTTGCTAAAGTTGTTAGGAATAGGAATGTTGTCCATTCTTGTCTAATACAGGCTTCTAATTGCTCAACTGTCTTAGGTCTTCTTTGTCACATCTTCCTCTTTATGATGTGCCAAATGTTTTCTATGGGTGAAAGATCTGGACTGCAGGCTGGCCATTTCAGTACCCGGATCCTTCTTCTATGCAGCCATGATGTTGTAATTCATGCAGTATGTGGTCTGGCATTGTCATGTTGGAAAATGCAAGGTCTTCCCTGAAAAAGACGACATCTGGATGGGAGCAAATGTTGTTCTAAAACTTGGATATACCTTTCAGCACTGATGGCGCCTTTCCAGATGTGTAAGCTGCCCAAGCCACACGCACTCATGCAACCCCATAACATCAGAGATGCAGGCTTCTGAACTGAGCGCTGATAACAAATTGGGTTGTCCTTGTCCTCTTTAGTCCGGATGACATGGCGTCCCAGTTTTCCAAAAAGAACTTCAAATTTTGATTCGTCTGACCACAGAACAGTTTTCCACTTTGCCACAGTCCATTTTAAATGAGCCTTGGCCCAGAGAAAACGCCAGCGCTTCTGGATCATGTTTAGATATGGCTTCTTTTTTGACCTAAAGAGTTTTAGCCGGCAACGGCGAATGGCACGGGAGATTGTGTTCACCGATAATGTTTTCTGGAAGTATTCCTGAGCCCATGTTTTGATTTCCATTACAGTAGCATTCCTGTATGATGCAGTGCCGTCTAAGGGCCCGAGGATCACGGGCATCCAGTATGGTTTTCCTTGACCCTTACGCACAGAGATTGTTTCAGATTCTCTGAATCTTTGGATGATATTATGCACTGTAGATGATGATAACTTCAAACTCTTTGCAATTTTTCTCTGAGAAACTCCTTTCTGATATTGCTCCACTATTTTTCGCCGCAGCATTGGGGGAATTGGGGATCCTCTGCCCATCTTGACTTCTGAAAAACACTGCCACTCTGAGAGGCTCTTTTATACCAATCATGTTGCCAATTGACCTAATAAGTTGCAAATTAGTTCTCCAGCTGTTCCTTATATGTACATTTAATTTTTCCGGCCTCTTATTGTTACCTGTCCCAACTTTTTTGGAATGTTTAGCTCTCATGAAATCCAAAATGAGCCAATATTTGGCATGACATTTCAAAATGTCTCACTTTCAACATTTGATATGTTATCTATATTCTATTGTGAATAAAATATAAGTTTATGAGATTTGTAAATTATTCCATTCCTTTTTTACTCACAATTTGTACAGTGTGCCAACTTTTTTGGAATCGGGTTTGTAGTAATTATAAAGTAACACAAACATGTGACAACGAAAAACATCAACAGACATCTGTTAAAATTAAATGTAAGCAGTAAGTAGTAACAAAATGAAAACTAATAATTAATGAAGACAGTTAGGTTACATGATTAGTTAGGTTTAGAGCTTTATTACTATCCTTGGGCAATTAGTTTAGAGTTGTGGTGCTTCACATTTAAAATCAACGCGAATACACATATAAGCAGCCCTCCAGAGCGCATGAGCAGTGCCCAGAGATGAGTAATGCGGAATATGAACACTAGAGAAAGAATGTAACGTGGGGTTTGGACAATGAATGAATGAATCAGTAATAATATGCCTAGTGAATTTAAGACTATTTTATAATGTGTAATATGAGCAAGTGCAAATCCATCTTGAATCAACAAAATTCATAAAAAAATTAAAATGACAACTTACAGCGGTTGCAAGCAGAGAACAAAATGACAGCCATGAAACAGTTTCTTTAAGTTTTTAATAATCACTCGGCAAATTATGTCACTGAAATCATGACAACAGATGTTTGACTGCCAGAATGTGATACTTATTAGTGTTGTGTGGATCCTCCCCAAAGGGACTTGAACACCCCTTCTGCCAGTGCAGTCCAGCTGTTGCTCACAATACTATTGTGCCACAATATATTCTCTTCTGGCTTTTAAGACTGTTTTCAGGGGCAGAAGAACCATGTAGTTAAATGATCATAAATTGTGCTGATGTTATTTTAAGTAATTTAAGCAAAACCAACCAAGTTTGTGTCCAGCCTGCACCATTTATCAGTGTTGTTCCTCTGGAAGACCTGTTTCATATTTAGATCACATTTAGATTCTTTTTTGCTACGAATGCTTATACAGGGAATGTAGAATCTATGCTATCAGCGTTTTTAAGAAGCGGAAATGTGCAAGAACAAGAGGAATGATATGTGGAATGAGCGAGTGTAGCAAGATTTCAAAGTACTGAATTACAGACAACAGGACGTCAGTAGGCTATAGGAGAATTTTAGAAATGTCTGTCCTTTCTAATGATATTCAACATTAAATAAAGGAGTATTTTATACACAGAGGATGTCACAGTAATCCCTGCACATTAACAGCTTAAAACAATAATTTGTTTAGTGTGAAGTGAAAGGAATTCTTTTGCTGCGTGGTAATCTTCACACTGTTTCTCACACCAAACTTGATTTTGCACGCAGGACGCACCCTACAAAGGAAGCAAGGCAAAATGGTTTTTGAAAAGTGTAATAATAGGATATGGCGGAACACAAAACTATCCAGTGCATTATTTGTGTTTGCACTGCGAACAAGTGCCAAAAGTCACCATTTACAACGTGTTTTGTAACGTTGAGGCAATGTAGACGATCAAAGAGGTAGTGTTGATTACGTGAACGCACCTCTGATTGGCCATTGCGTTCAGTTAATCAGGAATGCACCAACAGCTCCAAAACTGTTTTTTTTTTTCAGACACACTTGCCAAATCTACACATAAAGTGTAGACACAATGTAAATAGAGACTCATTGTGGCAGTGTGAGAGATCTTCATTTAGCTTGCAATTATTGTAAAAGTATTGACTTGAATTTTGGGAAATTGAAATAATTGTAGAATCTTAAAACGATTAGGCCTAACTTTATGATTACTTTTTAAAGCGGAGGCATTTGCGGCTTTGTCCCTTAGTGTCGGCTCTACTAAATGCAGCGCCGTTTGGCGAAAAGAAACAGAATGGAACACATGACACATCAGGCTTGTTCGCGCCGATGGCAAAACAGCGTTTGGTTCAATTTTAATTCCATTTAACAAGCAACATTTCACTGCGTTTTTTTTAAATTATTTAACCGGAACATAACGAATTATCTTGAGATCCTGTACTAAATATCAAAATTCAGCCGTGTGTTTAATATTTTTTCGTCCTTTTGTTTTTGTACAATGATGAAGCTACGTTGCTTCAGTGATTCATACGGCGGCGGGTTTCGAGAGAGAAACGAAAGACAAACATTCGACATTACGAGATGGGACACTTTTATTAGTCTTCATTAATCTTTTAATATATCAGGAAGGGGGGACTGAAATACTTGGCAGGCAAATTTTTGTGCTTTCTCTGGCTTTTTACTCGTTCTGATGGTAAGCCAGTTGGGCCATTGTTTATTGTTTGGCATATTGTGCCTTGTAGACGTTTGTTTAATATTGGACGATTAGTAACGTTCGCATTATTTGGCTTTGTACTATTGCGTATACTCGTATTTTATCTGTTGCTTGCTGTTCTGGGGCGTTGACGGAGGGGATGACAGTGGTCGGGTTATTTATTTATTTTTTCTTAATCTTAGAAAAAGTTAAACATTATGTTGTTATTGTTCCTACTGTTTGTAACAAACATACCTCAATCACTCTGCCATCCTATAAGGTTGCCAAACTCTTATGTTACACATATAGCCTATCCACACACACACCACAACACACACAACACACACACACACACAACACAACCCACACAAAATGGTGCCCAGCTGCCATGCATAATCAAGGTTGGGCCTTTAAGGTTGTACTGTGAAAACTAATATATATTAATTGTGGGTGTTATATATGTGGTATACATACACCACACACAAACACACACACATTGCTATCAAAAATTATTCAAACAACCTTGACCTTAAAGAATATTGACTGCCCAATAAGGAAACAGTTTATGACACCAGTCAAATCCCTAAGTAAACTATTAGGACAGTTTAGTAATACATTGAGGGCTTCTGAGAATTTAAAGTAAAGATTCACTCTCTACTGCAACTTGGCACATTCCTCACTGAAAAGCTTCCAGATCAATGATAATCTTTGGTTTTATCATTACCACGCTTTCTTCAACTTCAGCCAACTATTTTCAACGAGATTAATCTGGAGACTGAACAAGCAAGTCAAGGAAAACATTCTACAAAAACATCCCCAAACCAAGACTACAGTAGATTTGAATGTATATACTTGCGGATGATGTCCTGCAGGAAAGTTATTGATCATAAGCGTGAACTGTGCACGGAAGGCATCACCAATGATTTGCCAAAAATGTTCCTGCTACTTAAAAGAATTCATGATGTTCCATACATTAAAGATTTCCACTTCCGCACAGGTAAAGCACCCCCAGAACAAAACTGGTCCCGTCCCGTTTGACTGTGAAGCATGGTGTTCTGGACAGTTGTTGCACTAATAATCAAATAAAAAAATATAGCTAAATAATGCATTTTAAATGTATTTTACAGTGAAAGAAAACGTCGGAGCGTGATTATGCCTCTCTGATACAAGTCGGCAGCCACTATAGAGGAGTAGCTGAGCATAGTAAATGTTTAGAATTATTCGCCAATTAAAGTCGTTTTGCGGGTTAAGGTTAAAACATGCCACGATAATGTAAATGTCAGCGGAAGGGCCTACAAAAATGATGGCAACAGCCCTTGGGAAAATGGTATAGATATTCTTATTTAAAAGTAGCATACAAACATTACCTCAAACATATAAACTAGTACAAACTGGAAAGTATGTGGCAGAGAGGAGCATATAAGTAGGAGTATATATATTTTTACAGTCATGAGTTGTATATTAAACAACATGTAATTGTCACAGTACAAAACATACCCAAAATTATGCAACTCACATGGAACTGGCCATCGAGGAGATACATGCTCTATGTGTCCAAAGATATTAATAGACAATGTAGTTTTCCTTTGGCAACCACGCACCAATTTGCACCAGGCCTGGCTGACATTGCAGAGCGTGATCACTTGATTCATGTCTTGCCAAACAACAGCAAGTTTAAGTTGTGTATCAGGGGTGTTCCCCGGTTGTGACAGTAAAGAGTACAGTGAAGGAGGAGGCTCTGCAATCTACGCATTGATTAATACCAACAACAAAAATGAAATGATGATGTGGTATTTGAACGGGACACGCGCGCGCTGATCAATAATCCCAATACTATTGTTATATGATGGTGAGTGGGAGATTCAGAGACAGACTGAAGGTGGACTATAAGACTGGATCTCTGATCATCACAAACACCAGAACCACACACTCTGGACGGTTATGAAGCAGAGATCATCAGAAGAGACAGTTCAGCAAAAAAGGAAAGCTGAAAAGACCCAAGCAAGTGTGGACCAAGCACAAAAATCACAACAAAAACCAACAACCTTGGTGCAAACCATAGAAAAACATTCGCGTGACTGGTCAGTGGTGAGTCATTTATTAAATTACTACCCTATTTGTACAAATTTAAATATAAGTAAATACATGCTTTTATCTCTTTCCATCAATATGTTCATAACATAGCTTGACCCGTCTTCTGATCCTAACACAAAGTATTGTAATTATCACCGACTGGTTATGTTTCGTTTGTGCAAAATGTATTATAATAGATGCTGCCGGGAGTTTGGTCCCTGTTTTACAGGTTTTCCACAGGACAATTTAACTGGTGTTGGATCTTGTTTGTAGGTTCGTCAAAATCAGGAAGACTCTGGCATGAGTGTTTCTTTCGCAGTCTTTTGATCTATGTATAGTAGACTGCACCACAATATTAGTGTATTGCTAAATGCGATTGCTCTAAAGGCAACTGTACTGATATTCCTATACTGATCTCTCAGTCATGTTAGGTTTGTCAGCAGTGACTATTATTGTTTAGTGTTTTTGTTTTAAATGAGAAATTAAGGCCTACAGTTAAAGGGTCTTGGAACTAATTTTCTACGGAGAAGAAAATTAGTTTAACTTTTATAGTTCACATTTTAATGATTTACGGCTGCCATTTGTTTGAGCACCCAACACACAAACAAATTGAATATATAATATATTTATATATTATATATAATATATAATAGATTGTTGTTGGTTTTGTTCTCGGTAAAGTATTCACATATTTCACGTATCGCTAGAGCTAATAATTCCAATGAATATGAATAAAACAATGTCAGGTTCCTCACACTAATTACTGTCTGCCGTTAATCTGTTTCAGATTCAGTCCTAATCTGTAAGTGGTTGTAGCAGAAAATGTCTTGTGTGGGTCTTCTGCTGGTTACGTTGGTGTGATGTATCTCGTCATACGGAGCTTGGAAAAGGCAAGTAACACATAAGAATATATGAGATTATAAATTGTATTTGCAAAAAAGTGTTGATTTTCGCTGGGAAAAGTGCAAGTATGAGATCAGATATGGACTGCTGTCTAGGTACATATGTAAGACTCACATTCAATCTGTGATTCCTTGATGTAATCCTAGGGAATAGAAACGCCTGACAGATGACACATTGCAGATTTCCTGAGGTTCTGTAGATGTAAAGACTATGTTCATGCCTTTCTTTATTGTGTGTTGTTGTTTGTTCTTCCAGATGGAGAAGAAAAGACGGAGGTCATGTATCTAGAGATCAGAATTATGTAATCTAAATGGGAAATGTTGTTTTTAAGTTGCGACACAATAAAAGGCTGTAAGGTCACACAGATTGAGTAATTAATAACCTGATATAAAGCACTACCATGTTACCTGCATGGAAATCCTGAATTCCCAAGTAGGTGTAACTGCAGACCGGAGATCTCCAAAAGGGGGCGTGAACTCCAAAAGTGGGCAGAACCTCCAAAATGGGGCGGGGTCTCCTCGCGCAAAGACTTTCAACATTGGCTCTGGCTCCAGCCAATTGTTATTGACTTACATTAAACCTTGTTTCTATGATCTAAGATAAAATATGCTATATAAATAAATATTCTCAGTGAGAGCAGAGCCCAAAGCTCGTGGACAGTGGTGTTTGGACTGGAGTTTGAACATCTGCTTAACGATATAAACGGGAATCACCCACGAGCTCTCCCATGAGCTGTCTCAGCACAGCGCAGGGGAAAGATTTCACTCTATCGCTTTGTTCTACGCAACGGGGGCGTCCCGGGGGCTCGAAATTCGCAGGGTAGGAGGGGGTAGTGACGCTGGCTATAACTAAAAAGGTGCCATTGTCCGGTAAGTTCCGGTTGGGGAGTTACGGAACAGTCTCAAATTGCATAATCTTATTAACTGTTTATCTCCAGAACTGCAACTTTCTTTACCACGCTATTCAGTCAGGTGCGCTTTAATTAGGGGGAGCTGAGCTCTGCAGGGCGGCGGCTCTCCAGGACTGGAGTTCGCCACCCCTGTTCTAGACATTCCAGGCCTCTGGTTGAATTATTATCATCATCATCTATATGTGCACACACATACAAACAGTACACTCACCTTGAGGTCCAAATGAACTACGTTGTTTTGATGGAGACAGGCCACGCCCATCAGAATCTGCCTGGCCAATCGGATGACGTCTTTCTCTGTGAAGGCCTCATCATTATCGGCAACACACTGGTTAAAAATTTCACCTCCGGCAGCACTGAAAGACAGAAAAAGAGTGAGAGGATTACAATTTAGATCTCAAATTATATTCTCACATGTTACATGGTTCTAAGTTGTGTCTTACGGCACAAAAAAAAAATCCTATTAAATACATATGATTAGAGACACACAAAAAGACACAAACACATCCTCAACCACCCTAGAATAATGGTTTCAGAGATGAGGGTGAGGTGCGTTTCATTGTCCCATCTGATATCGGTGTTTAAGCCATATCAAGCATATAATGAGCTCAGTAAAACAATAACTTTACTGAGAAATCAATAGTACATAGGTACTCCACCCAAATGTTGAGTGGTTTGAACTCCACGCCAGGTGCTTGCACTCGTTTCAATACATTATAATTGGGCCTCTAAGACGAGGCGTCTAATTATAAATTAGAAGAGACGTCTGGGTACCGAGGGGGGGGGGATGCATCCTTGCACAACCGTAGCGAAGGTTACCATGAGGATTTGCAGGCGGATACTCCTTTGGGCGATGAAAGACTGGGAAAATCAAGGCCATGTGTAGTGGATTTTGGGCCAGACACACACACAGACACACCACACACACCACACACAAACACACAATTCAGTGAAGAGTCGTATGTATTGTGTGTGGGTGCGTGTTAATAACAGCTGAATCCAGCTGTCTAAATAGGGGATTCTGGGGTTCACGCTTATCAGATGAGCAACTGAGAGGACTTCTTATAAAGTAGGGACACTGGAATATTGAGAACCTTTCGTCCCCTTTTAATCAAACACATCACAACAACTCAAGCCCTTCACCCTAATGGAATAAACCCTCCACTCTCAATCCCCGGTCTTCTGAAGTAACAGCAGCAAAACAAACCCCAAAGAGGTCTGTTAATGCTCACACATGTGCAGGGTCAAATCCTCACAGCCTTTCATGTACAGAAAAACATGTTTTGGTTTCGTTGTGCGTGTGAGAGAATTTCAAAGCATCTATAAAGTGGTTCAATGGGCTGACTCGGATTATTGATTGACCCAACAAGAGCTGCCGTTGCATAAAATAAATCAAACTTACAGGCTGGTGATGTTGACATCCCATTTTTATTGATTTCCCCAAATCAAAATGCCACTGCAATGGTAAACGATGAGCGATGAAACCAAAGCTGAACGTCAGAGGAATTGCAAGTTTACTCTGTGGTTTTGAAGCCATGAGAATTTGGGGCAAAGGCAAAGATTTGTCGCTCAAACTCTTTTTCTGGAACAGAACGCAAGGATAAAAACATGCTCATCCATTACCCAAGACCACCAAGAGCGCATCTCCCACTCATGAGAAGACAAGAGTGAGTACTCGGACTTAAAGGGATCTTGCAAAAGAGGAAGTAGAGCTGCACGATTAATCGTTTAAAGATTGCAATCTCTTTTCAAACATGCACGCAATCTTATTCCTGAATGACAATGATTCAGCTATGTCTATTACAACTGTTTCACATTGCGAGTGTCAGTGTAGCATGAGAAGCACGTTTTGTCGCTATCTATTTTAATGAATAATTCATGCTGCTGCTGATCCAGAAAGAACAACACAAACAGTCTTTTCAACCCCACATCATTATTTCTGTGTTACTGACATTTAAATAACATAAGTACTGGGATAAAAGTTCGAGTATAAATACTTATTCTCTACAGGAGCGATCAAAATGAAAGTATATTAACACTTGTATGTATTGTAACGCATATACTCTTCCCTCCAGGACGTGGCGACAACTGCCCATTTAAGAAAAGTATTTGTCATTGAATCATTCATTCAGGAGATTCCAATTGTGAAACGGGTCTTTATGAATTGAGACACTGACTCATTCATTGAATTTTATTTAAATTTTTTTCAAATTAATATATTTTTTTAAAGACTTAAGCAATGAACATTTTGTCAGAAGAACCACTAGTAAATTATGTTATTTTGTTGAGTTTTCTAATCTTTTTTTCTTCAGAATCGTGATCTCCAATTTATATATAAAAAACATGATTCTCAATTTATCCAGAATTGTGCAGCTCTAATGTGAAGAATGCTCTCCAAAAAGGCAAACTATCTGGAAATCAGCAACTCTGAGAAACACGTTTGTCGTCGCTAGCGATTCAATTCCACGAATATAGGATGGCTTGTATACATGCCTACTGTGAACTGCATCAAAACTGCTTTCATACTCACCAAATGGTAACATACTCTACAAACAAATTTAGATCAATACCAAAAGTTATTCATTATATATTCATTAATCGTACCAGAATCACCAAAATTTAAGGGATTTTAATGTTGATATTCCTTAAAATCCCTTAATTTATGGTGCATCTGGTATTGGTACTAATAATTATTCTGTTTCAGAAGATCACAAGATTCCTACAGTAAATGAACGGTGTTCAAACTCACTTTCCAAGCTGCTCAAAAAGAACGAGCTGTGAAAAAGTCTTTAAACGCCAGATGTCTTGTCTCTCTGGCTTTATTTTGGGGTATCAACGGTCTGCTGAACCAGAGACAGTTGGACACTGCACATCTGCATCAGTCAAAATGACTTTAAGCCATTGAAAGGTCCATTTCAGAGACTTTTGAGGGCGTTTGATCAAGCAGATGAGGAAAACAGAAGCGTGATGAAGACTAAGACTTATGGCAAAAAGACTTACATAAGAGCTTTCCTAGAAAGATAAATGGCAAATTTTCAGCAAGGGAGGGCCCCTTTCATTTTGTTTAAAAGGAATGAAAAACAGATCACCACAAAGAGTAACTCAATTTTTTTTCCAAATAACATGCCTTCTCGGAGATTAATTCTGCTATGATGTTGTGGGTGGATGCTTTTTCCTGCCCAAAACAAAAGAGATCACTCTAAAATATCTATTCTGGTCTCTAGATCCTTTAAAGTAAATACAGACTGCTTAAAAGTAAGAATAATAGTTTTAAGAAGATGAACTCTACAGTTAGGCCTGTTACTTTATCGGACCCATTTTCAAAATTTAACAGTCAGTCCCAAAAACATCCTAAAAATCTCATTTTACACCAAACACATGTAGATGTGGCCTAGCAGTGGCCAGTGTGTTTATGTAATGGCCTGTGCTGGTGTTTCGCCGCAAATTTGTGTGGGGTGTCCGCGTATGTATGGTAAATGTGTAATTATGACCTTTCCTATTCTCAGCCTTACAATAGCTAGGGTTTTAACTTTAAATGGCAGCAAATGGTGAGAATTCAGTTTGTTTCTGACAACAGAGGATGTGGCGATGCATTGCACATGCAAGCGCGAGTACGTTTCAGCTCTGCTTTTAGAAGAAAAGCCACAGGAAATGGAAATTGAAGTGTCTC